>JAYKKT010000072.1:23302500-23307500 GCA_036023115.1 Brasenia schreberi
GAGGACATGCTAGAAATGTCAATCAAAACGTGCCTGCAAAAAATAAGCGCAAAATTCGGTGTGTATCTCCCGATCGACTCGACAGAGGGCGAAATTACTGCTGGCCGGCGATTTCGGTTGAAAAATCATTAAAAATCAACCACTCCATGGAATGCTACGAAACTTGGTGGGCACCTTCTGCATATTTTTCTAAACATGCCTACAAAAAATTTCAGCTCAAAATTCGATCTCTAGACCCATTTTCCATTTTTTGGGAATTGTTTGAGATTTGGCACTTTGAAAATTAAAAAAAAAAAAAAAATTGGTATGGAGAAAAATTATGCCAATTTTTTTCCGAGACTAGGACTGATTATTGTGTGTGCCCGCAAAAAATCAGATCAAAATTCGAACGTTTGGTCAGTTTAAAACCTTATGTCTCCTCGCGAAAAGGATATCTACTTGTGCCAAAGGGGTTTTTGCATATTCTACTACTATAGGGGGAGTAGCTCCTTGCACCTTGCCCACGCCCACAGTGGGTTGTCCGTGACCAGGGTCTTTGGTGTCCCTCGGAAAATTGTGGGCGTTGCGTGAGGTCGGTTCGGGAAAAGCGAGGATCACGGATGCACATCCCACGCGTGCGCGCGCGCGATCCCGTACGTGACTCGAGTTTCGGTCTGACTCGTCGTGACTCGATTTCTTGGTGCGTGACTCGATTTCTTGGTGCGATGCGTGACTCGAGCGCGACTCTTCTGATATATATATATACCACGCACGCACGCATGCGTACTCCGCACGCGCGTGACTCGGATGCGATGCGCGCGCTCTCTCGATTATGGCACGTGACTCGCGTTTCTCGGCGTGACTTTTGGGTGACTCGATTTCTTGGTGCGTGACTCGATTTCTTGGTGCGAGATCCTGATGCGTGACTCGATGCCCCTCGGTCTCTTTATATATGACTCGGGCACCACGCACGCGTGACTCGAGTTCTTGATGCGTGACTCGATGCGCTCGGGTGCTTTTGACTCGAGTTCCGCTGGGTGACTGGCACGAGGCACGTGCGCGTGATGCGTGGGTGGCTCGAGTTCGATGATGCGTGCTTTCGGCGTGTTCCCGAGTGCGTGACTCGAGTTCTGGTGCGTGACTCGAGTTCCGATGCGTGACTCGAGTTCCGGGTGACTCGAGTTCCCGATGCGTGATGTTGAAGGGTGGCTCGAGTTCCGATGCGTGACTCGAGTTCCCGATGCGTGACTCGAGTTCTTGGTGCGTGACTCCGGTCCGGGGCGGGACTTGAGTTCCCTCGAGTTCGGTGGTGACTCGAGTTCTCGATGGGTGACTCGAGTTCCCGGTGCGTGATCCTGATGCGTGACTCGAGTTCTCCGGTGCGTGACTCGAGTTCCGGGCGGGACTCGAGTTCCCGATGCTTGATTCGATGGGTGACTCGAGTTCTCGATGGGTGACTCGAGTTCGATGCGCGACTCGAGTTCTGATGCGTGACTCGAGTTCCGGTGCGTGGCTCGAGTTTCGGTGGGTGACCGAGTTCCCGATGCGTCGATCCGGTTCGGTGACTCGAGTTTCCGATGGTAACTCGAGATCCCGTGCGTGACTCAGTTCCCTGGGGCGTGACTTGAGTTCCGTGTAACTCGAGAGTTCCCCGGGCGTGACTCGAGTTCCCGATGTGTAACTCGAGTTCCCGGTGCGTGACTCGAGTTTCCGTGCGTGCGTGACTCGAGTTCCCGTGCGTGACTCCGTGACTCGAGGTGCGTGACCCGAGTGACTCGGTGCGTCCGATGGTAACTCGAGTTCCCGGTGCGTGAGTTCGTGATCCCGTGCGTGAGTTCCGATGAGTCTCGAGGTGCGTGACTCGAGTTCCCGATGCTTGATCCTTGAGGGGTGACTCGGTCCACTCGGGATGCGTAACTCGAGTTCTGGTGGGTGACTCGAGTTCTGGGGCGATGGAGTTAATCGAGTTCCCGAGGGGTGCGTGGTCTTGGTGGATGACACGAGTTCCTGTGCGTGACTCGAGTTCCCGGTGGTGGTGTGACTCGAGTTCCCCGATGCTGATCCTTGGTGGGTGACTCGAGTTCGTGATGCGTGACTCAAGTTCTGGGGCGTGACTCGAGTTCCCGATGCTTGATCTGGTGGGTGACTCGAGTTCGTGATGCGTAACTCGAGTTCGATCGATGCGCGATCGGTGGGTGACTCGAGTCACGATGGGTTAATCGAGTTCCCGCATGCGTGGTCTGGTGGATGAACGAGTTTAATGCGTGACTCAAGTTCCTGGGGTGGTGACTCGAGTTCACCGATGCAGTTGATCCAGGTGGGTGACTCGAGGGTTTGATGCGTGACTTTCGGGGCGTGACTCGAGTCACGCATGCTTGACCAAGCGGTGGTTCTCGAAAGGGGTTTATTTTGGTGAGTTTGCGCGATCCGGTGGGTGACTCGAGTCACGCAAGCACCAAGTAGTGCAAGTTCTTGGAAAGGGGTTTATTTTGGTGACTTTCCTTGCTTGGTGACTCGAGTCACGCAAGCCCAAGCAAGCAGTGCAAGTTCTTGGAAAGGGGTTTATTTTGGTGACTTTCCTTGCTTTGGTGACTCGAGTCACGCAAGCACCAAGTAGCAAGTGCAAGTTCTTGGAAAGGGGGTTTATTTTTGGTGACTTGTTGGTGACTCGAGTCACGCAAGCACCAAGTAGTCAAGTTCTTTCGGTGACTCGAGTCACGCTTTTTGGTGACTAGTGCAAGTTCTTGGAAAGAGGGGTTTATTTTGGTGACTTTTCTTTGGTGACTCGAGTCGTATGCAAGTCAACGGTGAGTGACAAGTTGGTGACTCGAGTCACGCAAAGGTAAGTTCTTGAAAGGGGTTTATTTTTGGTGACTTTCCACATTTCAGCAAAAAGTCAAGTTTTGTGAAATGGGGTTTATTTTTGGTGACTAGTGCAAGTTCACAGGGGTTCACTTTTGGTGACTCTCCTATTATTCCATAAATATCGAAAAAATCACAAAAATCAAATTTTTGTGAAATGCTGCGAAATTTTGAGGACACACTAGAAATGTCAATCAAAACGTGCCTACAAAAAATTAGGTCAAAATTCGGTGTGTATCCCGATTCTCGACGGTCGAAATTTTACGCTTGTATTTGGCGATTTCGGTTGAAAAATCATTAAAAATCAACCACTCCATGGAATGCTACGAAACTTGGTGGGCACCTTCTGCATATTTTTCTAAACATGCCTACAAAATTTCAGCTCAAAATTCGATCTCTAGACCCATTTTCCATTTTTTGGGAATTGTTTGAGATTTGGCACTTTGAAAATTAAAAAAAAAAAAAATTGGTATGGAGAAAAATTATGCCAATTTTTCCGACACTAGGACTGATTATTGTGAGTGTGCCTACAAAAAATCAGATCAAAATTCGAACGTTTGGTCAGTTTAAAACCTTATGTCTCCTCGCGAAAAAGGATATCTACTTGTACCAAATGGGTTTTTGCATATTCTACTACTATAGGGGGAGTAGTTCCCTGCCTTCCCACGCCCACAGTGGGTTGTGCAGGGGTGCCATGGGGCTTCCCCCCACGCTCATGCAAGCCTCCCCAAGCAAGTATGGCGTCGTTTCCTATGGCATAGTGGGCGTTTCGATCGAGTTATCATGCACAACCGAATCTCGGTCGTGGCCGTGGCCGGCAAGTGCAAGTGCGACCCTCGAAAAATGTGGGCATCGCGGCGTGGCTTGTTCTAGCATCGACGATGCATGGGCAATGCATCACGGGGCATCTTCCATGGTCCCTCTCGATATTCTTGATGCCTCTTGATGGGATGTGATGCATGGGATCTGTGCTCTTGCATGGTGCTAACGGTGCGACCCTCGAAAAATGTGGGCATGATGCATCGACGATGCATGGGCAATGCATCACGGGGCATCTTCCATGGTCCCTCTCGATATTCTTGATGCCTCTTGATGCATGGTTTGCTGTTGTTGTGCCGATCGAGTCACGACATGGTGAGCCGGTGCGACCCTCGGAAAAATGTGGGCATCACACGGCGTGGCTTGTTCTAGCATCGACGATGCACGGGCAATGCATCACGGGGCATCTTCCTTGGTCCCTCTCGATATTCTTGATGCCTCTTGATGCATGGGTTGCTCTTGTTGAGGTGTTGATCGAGTCACGACACGACACGGTGGTGGGGGAGTTGGGGGCATCCTTCTCGATGCACCGAGGCCGTGGATACGAGTCGCACCCTCACGAACGGACGTGGTGTTAGGTGATGCCTTCACGGGCTTTGCCGCAGCACGAAAAGGCGAGTGTCGATCGTCCGGACGTGTGCGTGGGCGGGGTAGCACACGAGCGGCCGAAAGTGGCATCGGGGGGAGGATGCCCAACAACGCGGCGTGAGTCGATTTCGAACCTCCGACGCAATGCATCACGGGCCGTCTTCCTTGTTGCCTCTCGAAAAATCTCGATGACCCATGATGCATTCGTTGCCTTTGTCGAGGATCCGACCGAGTCACGGCGGGGGTGGAGCGGGGAGTGGGGGCATCCTTCTCGATGCACCGAGGCCGTGGATACGAGCCGCACCCCCGCGAACGGACGTGGTGTTAGGTGATGCCTTCACGGGCTTTGCCGCAGCAAGCAAAAGGCGAGCGCCGATCGTCCGTCCGGACGTGTGCGTGGGGCGGGGTAGCACACGAGGCCGAAAGTGGCATCGGGAGGATGCTCGCAGCAACGCGACGTGAGTCGATCCGGAACCTCCGACGCAATGCATCATGGGGCGTTTTCCTTGGTCCCTCTCGATAAATCTTGATGACCCTTGATGCATTCGTTGCTCTTGCCGAGGATCCTATTGAGTCACGAAGCGGGGGAAGTCGTGGCATCCTCCTCGATGGATTGGGTCGTGGCTCTCGATGACGATGGCATGATGGATCTCTCGGACGTGGGTCCTTGAGTCGGGAAGCGGGGAAGTCGTGGCATCCTCCGAGGATGGATCACGGCGGGAAGTCGTGGCACTCCTCGATGGATCGAGGTG
>JAYKKT010000072.1:23315000-23320000 GCA_036023115.1 Brasenia schreberi
TTCCCGAGGCGTTCCCTGGTGCGTGACTCGGTGCGTGCGTAACGTTCTCGGCGTGCGTGACTCGAGTTCCGTGCGTGACTCGAGTTCGGTGCGTGACTCGAGTTCCCGGTGCGAGATCCTGGTGGGGGACTCGAGTTCCGTACGTGACTCGAGTTCCTCGATGCGTGACTCAAGTTCCGGGGCGTGACTTGAGTTCCCGATGCTTGATCTTGAAGGGTGACTCGAGTTCACGATGCGTAACTCGAGTTCTCGGGGCGTGACTCGAGTTCCGATGCGTGATCTGGTGGGTGACTCGAGTTTCCTCGAGTTCCCGTGCGTGATCCGGTGGGTGACTCGAGTTCCTTGATGCGTGACTCGAGTTCCTGGGGCGTGAGTCGAGTTCCCGATGCTTGATCCGGGCGGGTGACTCGAGTTCGTGGTGCGTGACTCGAGTTCCCGGGGCGTGACTCGGGTTCCTTATGCTTGATCCTGGTGGGTAACTCGAGTTCCTAATGGGTGATCTTGGTGGGTGACTCGAGTCACGCAAGCACCAAGTAGTGCAAGTTCTTGGTAAGAGAGTTCACTTTTGGTGACTTTCCTATTATTCCCTAAAATCTTGAAAAAATCACAAAAAATCAAATTTTTGTGAAATGCTGCGAAATTTTGAGGACATGCTAGAAATGTCAATCAAAACGTGCCTGCAAAAAATAAGCGCAAAATTCGGTGTGTATCTCCGATTCGACAGAGGGCGAAATTACGCTGCCGGCGATTTCGGTTGAAAAATCATTAAAAATCAACCACTCCATGGAATGCTACGAAACTTGGTGGGCACCTTCTGCATATTTTTCTAAACATGCCTACAAAATTTCAGCTCAAAATTCGATCTCTAGACCCATTTTCCATTTTTTGGGAATTGTTTGAGATTTGGCACTTTGAAAATTAAAAAAAAAAAATTGGTATGGAGAAAAATTATGCCAATTTTTCCGAGACTAGGACTGATTATTGTGAGTGTGCCCGCAAAAAATACGCCCACAGTGGGTTGTCCGTGATCGGGCGCGCGGTGGTCGGTAACATTGTTTGAGATTTGGCACTTTGAAAATTAAAAAAAAAAAAATTGGTATGGAGAAAAATTATGCCAATTTTTCCGAGACTAGGACTGATTATTGTGAGTGTGCCCGCAAAAATCAGATCAAAATTCGAACGTTTGGTCAGTTTAAAACCTTATGTCTCCTCGCGAAAAGGATATATCTACTTGTGCCAAAGGGGTTTTTGCATATTCTACTACTATAGGGGGGAGTAGCTCCTTGCCCGCCCACGCCCACAGTGGGTTGTCCGTGACCGGGTGCTTTGGTCTGTCCCTCGGAAAATTGTGGGCGTTGCGGTGAGGTCGGTTCGGCAGAAAAGTGAGGATCACGGATGCACATCCTACGCGTGCGCGTCGCGGATCCCGATACGTGACTCGAGTTCTCGGTACGTGACTCGAGAGTTCTGGATCGTGACTCGATTTCTTGGTGCGTGACTCGATTTCTTGGTGCGAGATCCGGATGCGTGACTCGAGCGCCCTCTCTCTCTCTATATATATATATATACCACGCACGCACGCACGCACGCGGGCGCGGGCGCTGGGCGCTTGGGCGCACTTGGGCACTGGCACGAGCACGCACGTGCGCGTGCGCGAGTTGCGTGACTCGAATGACCCCGGTGCTTTAGGCGTGACTCGGTCGAGGTGCGTGACTCGAGTTCTTGATGCGTGACTCGAGTGACTCGAGTTCCCGGGTGACTCGAGTTCCCGATGCGTGATGTTGAAGGGTGGCTCGAGTTCTTGATGCGTAACTCGAGTTCCCGATGCGTGACTCGAGTTCCCGGTGCGTGATCCCGGTGCAACTCGAGTTCCCGGTGCGTGACTCGAGTTCTCGATGGTAACTCGAGTTCACGTGCGTGATCTGGTGGGTGACTCGAGTTCTTGATGCGTGACTCGAGTTCCTCGGCGCGGACTTGAGTTCCGTGCTTGATTCGGATGGGTGACTCGAGTTCTCGATGGGTGACTCGAGAGTTCGATGCGTGTCCCGACGATGCGTGATCTCGGTGGGTGACTCGAGTTCTGATGCGTGTGACTCGAGTTCCGGTGCGGTGACTCGAGTTCGATGCTTGATTCGGGTGGGTGACTCGAGTTGGGTCGATGGGTGACTCGAGTTCGGCGAGTTCTTGATGCGTGACTCGAGTTCGGTGCGTGACTCGAGTTCCGGTGCGAGTTCCGATGCAGTCCCGTTCGGTGACTCGAGTTCCGATGAGTAACTCGAGATCCCGATGCGTGACTCAAGTTCCTGGGGCGTGACTTGAGTTCCCGATGCGTAACTCGAGTTTCCCGGTGCGCGACTCGAGTTCCTCGATGCGTGATCCCGGTGGGTAACTCGAGTTCCCTGGTGCGTGGCTCGAGTTCTCGGTGCGTGACTCAAGTTCCTGGGGCGTGACTTGAGTTCCGATGCTTGATCTTGAGGGGTGACTCGGGTCACGATGCTTAACTCGAGTTCCCGGTGCGTGACTCGAGTTCCCGGTGCGTGATCCCGGTGGGTAACTCGAGTTCCCGATGAGTAACTCGAGATCCGATGCGTGACTCAAGTTTCTGGGGCGTGACTTGAGATCCCGATGCTTGATCTTGAGGGGTGACTCGGGTCCACGATGCGTAACTCGAGTTCTGGTGGGTGACTCGAGTTCCTGATGGGTTAGTCGAGTTCCCGATGCGTGATCCTGGTGGATGACTCGAGTTCCTGATGCGTGACTCAAGTTCCTGGGGCGTGACTTGAGTTCCTGATGCTTGATCCAGGTGGGTGACTCGAGTTCGTGATGCGTGACTCAAGTTCTGGGGTGACTCGAGTTCCCGATGCTTGATCTGGTGGGTGACTCGAGTTCGTGATGCGTGGCTCGAGTTCCGATGCGCGATCTGGTGGGTGACTCGAGTCACGCAAGCACCTCGAGTGCAAGTTCTTGGAAATGGGGTTTATTTTGGTGACTTTCCCACTGGTGACTCGAGTCACACGCGAGCACCAAAGTGCAAGTTCTTGGAAAGGGGTTTATTTTGGTGACTTTTTCCTTTGGTGACTCGAGTCACGCAAGCACGGTGGCAAGTGATCGCAAGTGCAAGTAGTGCAAGTTCTTGGAAAGGGGTTTATTTTGGTGACTTTCCTTGGTGACTCGAGTCACGCGAGGCCCCAAAAGGCAAGTTCTTGGAAAGGGGTTTATTTTGGTGACTTTCCTTCTTGGTGACTCGAGTCACGCAAGCACCAAGCAAAGTGCAAGTTCTTCGAAAGGGGGTTTATTTTTGGTGACTTTCCTTGTTGGTGACTCGAGTCACGCAAGCACCAAGCAAAGTGCAAGTTCTTGGAAAGGGGTTTATTTTGGTGACTTTCCTTCTTGGTGACTCGAGTCACGCAAGCACCAGAGTGCAAGTTCTTCGAAAGGGGTTTATTTTTGGTGACTTTCCTTGTTGGTGACTCGAGTCACGCAAGCACCAAGTAGTACAAGTTCTTGGTCGTCGGGGGTTTATTTTTGGTGACTAGTGCAAGTTCTTGGTAA
The DNA here is from genome assembly GCA_036023115.1 of Brasenia schreberi. Lineage (NCBI taxonomy): Eukaryota > Viridiplantae > Streptophyta > Magnoliopsida > Nymphaeales > Cabombaceae > Brasenia > Brasenia schreberi. Next base: position 23,318,553 of record JAYKKT010000072.1, read on the forward strand.
GGGGGTTCACTTTTGGTGACTCTCCTATTATTCCATAAATATCTTGAAAAAATCACAAAAATCAAATTTTTTGTGAAATGCTGCGAAATTTTGAGGACACACTAGAAATGTCAATCAAAACGTGCCTACAAAAAATTAGGTCAAAATTCGGTGTGTATCTCCCGATTCGACGGTCGAAATTTTGTATTTGGCGATTTCGGTTGAAAAATCATTAAAAATCAACCACTCCATGGAATGCTACGAAACTTGGTGGGCACCTTCTGCATATTTTTCTAAACATGCCTACAAAATTTCAGCTCAAAATTCGATCTCTAGACCCATTTTCCATTTTTTGGGAATTGTTTGAGATTTGGCACTTTGAAAATTAAAAAAAAAAAAAAATTGGTATGGAGAAAAATTATGCCAATTTTTCCGACACTAGGACTGATTATTGTGAGTGTGCCTACAAAAAATCAGATCAAAATTCGAACGTTTGGTCAGTTTAAAACCTTATGTCTCCTCGCGAAAAAGGATATCTACTTGTACCAAATGGGTTTTTGATCAAAATTCGCCCACAGTGGGGTTGCAGGGGTGCCGTTATCGGTCAGTTTGTCAGTTTAAAACCTTATGTCTCCTCGCGAAAAAGGATATCTACTTGTACCAAATGGGTTTTTGCATATTCTACTACTATGGGGGAGTAGTTCCCGCCTTCCCACGCCCACAGTGGGTTGTGCAGGGGTGCCATGGGGCTTCCCCCCCACGCGCTCATGCAAGCCTCCCCAAGCAAGTATGGCGTCGTTTCTATATGGCATAGTGGGCGTTTCGATCGAGTTATCATGCACAACCGATCTCGGTCGTCCGTGGCCGGGTGCAAGTGCGACCCTCGAAAAATGTGGGCATCGCGGCGTGGCTTGTTCTAGCATCGACGATGCATGGGCAATGCATCACGGGGCATCTTCCATGGTCCCTCTCGATATTCTTGATGCCTCTTGATGCATGGTTTGCTCTTGTTGAGGTGCCGATCGAGTCACGACATGGTGAGCCGGTGCGACCCTCGGAAAAATGTGGGCATCACGGCGTGGCTTGTTCTAGCATCGACGATGCACGGGCAATGCATCACGGGGCATCTTCCTTGGTCCCTCTCGATATTCTTGATGCCTCTTGATGCATGGGTTGCTCTTGTTGAGGTGTTGATCGAGTCACGACACGGTGGTGAGCTGGTGGGGAGTGGGGGCATCCTTCTCGATGCACCGAGGCTGTGGATACGAGTCGCACCCTCACGAACGGACGTGGTGTTAGGTGATGCCTTCACGGGCTTTGCCGCAGCACGAAAAAGGCGAGTGCTCGATCGTCCGGACGTGTGCGTGGGAGCGGGGTAGCACACGAGCGGCCGAAAGTGGCATCGGGAGGATGCTCCCAACAAAGTCGACGCGGCGTGAGTCGATTTCGAACCTCCGACGCAATGCATC
>JAYKKT010000072.1:23327500-23332500 GCA_036023115.1 Brasenia schreberi
ATCTCCCGATTCTCGACGAGAGGGCGAAATTACTGTATTTGGCGATTTCGGTTGAAAAATCATTAAAAATCAACCACTCCATGGAATGCTACGAAACTTGGTGGGCATTTTTCTAAACATTACTGCTCAAAATTCGATCTCTAGACCCATTTTCCATTTTTTGGGAATTGTTTGAGATTTGGCACTTTGAAAATTAAAAAAAAAAAATTGGTATGGAGAAAAATTGTGCCAATTTTTCCGAGAATGGGCGAAAAAGGGCCAAAGGGGTTTTGACGCCCAGTTGTCGTGGCCAGGGCAATCCCTGTCTCCATGGAATGCTACGAAACTTGGTGGGCACCTTCTGCATATTTTTCTAAACATGCCTACAAAATTTCAGCTCAAAATTCGATCTCTAGACCCATTTTCCATTTTTTGGGAATTGTTTGAGATTTGGCACTTTGAAAATTAAAAAAAAAAAAATTGGTATGGAGAAAAATTATGCCAATTTTTCCGAGACTAGGACTGATTATTGTGAGTGTGCCCGCAAAAATCAGATCAAAATTCGAACGTTTGGTCAGTTTAAAACCTTATGTCTCCTCGCGAAAAAGGATATCTACTTGTACCAAAGGGTTTTTTGCATATTCTACTACTATAGGGGGAGTAGCTCCTTGCCCGCCCACGCCCACAGTGGGTTGTCCGTGACCGGGTCTTTGGTCCGTCCCTCGGAAAATTGTGGGCGTTGCGGTGAGGGTCGGTTCGGGAAAAGTGAGGATCACGGATGCACATCCTACGCGTGCGCGTCGCGCGGGATCCCGATACGTGACTCGTGACTCGAGTTCCTGGATCGTGACTCGATTTCTTGGTGCGTGACTCGATTTCTTGGTGTGCGAGAGATCCGGATGCGTGACTCGAGCGCGCCCTCTCTCTCTCTATATATATATATACCACGCACGCACGCACGCACGCGGCGGGCGAGGCGCTAAGGGCGCTTTGGGCGCACTTGGGCACTTGGCATGCGAGGCACGTGCGCGTGCGCGAGGCGTGCTGCGCGTGACTCGAATGACCCCGGTGCTTTAGGGGCGTGACTCGACCCGAGGTGCGTGACTCGAGTTCTTGATGCGTGACTCGAGTTCTCCCGCTGGGTGACTCGAGTTCCGATGCGTGATGTTGAAGGGTGGCTCGAGTTCTTGATGCGTGCTCGAGTTCGATGCGTAACTCGATGCGTGGGTGACTCGAGTTCTGATGCGACTGATCCCGAAATGACTCGAGTTCCCTGATGTGCGTGACTCGAGTGCGTGACTCGAGTTCTCGATGCGTGACTCGAGTTCCGTGCGTGATGTCGGCGGTGACTCGAGTTCTTGATGCGTGACTCGAGTCGGGTGAGTTCCGTGTGACTCGAGTTCGATGCGTGACTCGAGTTCTGGTGGGTGACTCGAGTTCCGATGCGTGACTCGAGTTCCGATGGTGACTCGAGTTCTTGATGCGTGATTCGGTGGGTGACTCGAGTTCTGGTGATGCGTGAGTTCCGGTGTTCTGGGCGGTGACTCGAGTTCGATGAGTGATCTCGAGATCCGGTGACTCGAGTTCTCGGGGTGACTCGAGTCCCGATGCGTAACTCGAGTTCTTGATGCGTGACTCGAGTTCCGGGTGCGTGATCGAGATTCGGTGGGTAACTCGAGTTCCCGATGCGTGGCTCGAGATCTGGTGGTGCGTGACTCGAGTTCCGATGGCGTGACTCGAGATCCCGATGCGCGATCAAGTTGAGGGGTGACTCGGTCCCGATGCGTAACTCGAGTTCTGGGCGTGACTCGAGTTCCCGTGCGTGATCCGGTGGGTAACTCGAGTTCCTGGTGCGTAACTCGAGTTCTGGTGCGTGACTCAAGTTCTGGGGCGTGACTTGAGATCCCGATGCTTGATCTTGAGGGGTGACTCGGGTCCACGATGCTTAACTCGAGTTCTGGTGCGTGACTCGAGTTCCGATGTTGATCCGAGTGGGTAACTCGAGTTCGATGAGTAACTCGAGTTCCTCGATGCGTGACTCAAGTTTCTGGGGCGTGACTTGAGATCCCGATGCTTGATCTTGAGGGGTGACTCGAGGTCCCCGATGCGTAACTCGAGTTCCTGGTGGGTGACTCGAGACGTGCTTGATCCCTGGTGGGTGACTCGAGTTCCCGATGCGTGGTCTTGGTGGATGACACGAGTTCCTGGTCGTGACTCAAGTTCCGACTTGAGTTCCCGTTGAGTTCTGATGCGTGTGGCTCGACTCGAGTTCCCGATGTGATCTGGTGGGTGACTCGAGTTCCGCATGCGTGACTCAAGTTCTGGAAAGGGGGTGGTGACTGGTGACTCGAGTGATGCTTGTGGGTGACTCGAGTTCGTGATGCGTGACTTTAGTTTTTGGTGACTCGAGTTCCTTGATCCTGGTGGGTGACTCGAGTTCGTGATGCGTGGCTCGAGTTCCCGATTTTTGCGCGATCCTGGTGGGTGACTCGAGTCACGCAAGCACCAAGTAGTGCAAGTTCTTGGAAAGGGGTTTATTTTGGTGACTTTCCTTCTTGGTGTGACTCGAGTCACGCAGCCCCAAGCAGTGCAAGTTCTGGAAAGGGGTTTATTTTGGTGACTTTCCTTGTTGGTGACTCGAGTCACGCAAGCACCAAGTAGTGCAAGTTCTTGGTCGGGGGTTTATTTTTGGTGACTTTCCTTGTTGGTGACTCGAGTCAGGGGCTTTTGGTGAAGCACCAATAAGTGCAAGTTCTTGGAAAGGGGTTTATTTTGGTGACTTTCCTTGCGAAATTTGGTGACTCGAGTCACACACTAGAAATGTCAATCAAAACGTTCTTCAAAAATTAGGGGTTTATTTTGGTGACTTTCCTTGTTGGTGACTCGAGTCACGCAAGCACCAAGTAGTACAAGTTCTTGGTCGGGGGTTTATTTTTGGTGACTAGTGCAAGTTCTTCGAGGGGTTCACATTTTTTGGGAATTGTTTGAGATTTGGCTATTATTCCATAAATATTGAAAAATCACAAAAAATCAAATTTTTGTGAAATGCTGCGAAATTTTGAGGACACACTAGAAATGTCAATCAAAACGTGCCTACAAAAAATTAGGTCAAAATTCGGTGTGTATCTCCCGATTCGACAATCGAAATTTTACGTACTAGCGATTTCGGTTGAAAAATCATTAAAAATCAACCACTCCATGGAATGCTACGAAACTTGGTGGGCACCTTCTGCATATTTTTCTAAACATGCCTACAAAATTTCAGCTCAAAATTCGATCTCTAGACCCATTTTCCATTTTTTGGGAATTGTTTGAGATTTGGCACTTTGACCCATTTTCCATTTTTTGGGAAGATTTGGCACTTTGAAAATTAAAAAAAAAAAATTGGTATGGAGAAAAATTATGCCAATTTTTCCGACACTAGGACTGATTATTGTGAGTGTGCCTACAAAAATCAGATCAAAATTCGAACGTTTGGTCAGTTTAAAACCTTATGTCTCCTCGCGAAAAAGGATATCTACTTGTACCAAATGGTTTTTGCATATTCTACTACTATGGGGGGAGTAGTTCCCTGCCTTCCCACGCCCACAGTGGGTTGTGCAGGGGTGCCATGGGGCTTCCCCCCACGCTCATGCAAGCCTCCCCAAGCAAGTATGGCGTCGTTTCCTATGGCATAGTGGGCGTTTCGATCGAGTTATCATGCTGGCCAATCTCGGTGGCCGTCCGTGGCCGGGTGCAAGTGCGACCCTCGAAAAAATGTGGGCATCGCGGCGTGGCTTGTTCTAGCATCGACGATGCATGGGCAATGCATCACGGGGCATCTTCCATGGTCCCTCTCGATATTCTTGATGCCTCTTGATGCATGGTTTGCTCTTGTTGAGGTGCCGATCGAGTCACGACATGGTGAGCCGGTGCGACCCTCGGAAAAATGTGGGCATCACACGCGTGGCTTGTTCTAGCATCGACGATGCACGGGCAATGCATCACGGGGCATCTTCTTCCTTGGTCCCTCTCGATATTCTTGATGCCTCTTGATGCATGGGTTGCTCTTGTTGAGGTGTTGATCGAGTCACGACACGGTGAGTGGTGGGGAGTTGGGGGCATCCTTCTCGATGCACCGAGGCGTGGATACGAGTCGCACCCTCACGAACGGACGTGGTGTTAGGTGATGCCTTCACGGCTTTGCCGCAGCACGAAAAGGCTGCGATGCGATCGTCCGGACGTGTGCGTGGGGCGTGGTCCGACGTGTGCGTGCGCGGCACGAGCGGGTCGTCCGGACGGGGCGGGGTAGCACACGAGCGGCCGAAAGTGGCATCGGGGAGGATGCTCCCAACAACGCGGCGTGAGTCGATTTCGAACCTCCGACGCAATGCATCACGGGCCGTCTTCCTTGTTGCCTCTCGAAAAATCTCGATGACCCATGATGCATTCGTTGCCTTTGTCGAGGATCCGATTGAGTCACGAAGCGGGGTGGAGCGGGGAGTCGGGGGCATCCTTCTCGATGCACCGAGGCGTGGATACGAGCCGCCCCGCGAACGGACGTGGTGTTAGGTGATGCCTTCACGGGCTTTGCCGCAGCACGAAAAGGCGAGCGCCCGATCGTCCGGACGTGTGCGGGGGGGGGGTAGCACACGAGGGCCGAAAGTGGCATCGGGGAGGATGCTCGCAAGCAACGCGACGTGAGTCGATCCGGAACCTCCGACGCAATGCATCATGGGGCGTTTTCCTTGGTCCCTCTCGATAAATCTTGATGACCCTTGATGCATTCGTTGCTCTTGCCGAGGATCCTATTGAGTCACGAAGCGGGGAAGTCGTGGCATCCTCCTCGATGGATCGAGGCGTGGGTACGATGCGCACCCTCACGAACGGACATGGTGTTAGGCGATGCCTTTACGGGCTTGCCGTAGCACATAAAGGCGAGTGCCGAATCGTCCGGATGTGCACGCAACAACGCCACGTGACTCGATTCGAAACCTCCAACCTTATGCATCGTGGGTCATCTAATTTGGTCCCTCTCGATA